>OW971946.1:27500-37500 GCA_943193695.1 Acrobasis suavella | reverse complement strand
CGTCGAGGCCGTGAAAAACCTCAGGGTTTTGTCTCCTCACCGCTCCGATGACGTCATCATCAGTGTATCTGATGCTGACGCCCCAGAGGATGAGGAGCGGGTCCCTATTCTTCACGTCCTCGACGGCGAGGTTTTTACCCGCCTTCTCTATACGCTGCCGCAGTTTCGCCCTTTCCGCCTCTGTCGCACAGCTCATTATGACCTTCTGGTCCCTTGCTTTACGCACCCGCTCTACCCGGATCCACCCCTCCTTGGCATCCACCGCTTCCCGAACCCTGTCGAGCACCTGCTCCCCCGTGTCGCACACATCCTTGGATGTGACGACAAGGGAGAGCAGGGCTCCACGTTCAGTGGTCGGTTTCGCCAAGGCTGGGCGGGCCGCCGCGTGCGCGTAAGTCAAGGGACCAGACTGCTGCGCGATTACCATCTCCCTTATTTCTTTCAGCATCCCTGCATTCTCGCTGATCATCCGGGCCTGTTCCTCCATTTGTTTGGAGAGAGCAGGCTCGGGCGACCAGCTCTCGAGGGCAGGCCTGCTGAAAGCCTCCGGGGACGTCTGTGTGCGGACGCAGGGATGGTAGCCCGGGGTAATATTTTTGGCCTCTACGTATTGGGCTAGCTCTCGAAATTTGTCTTCTAATAATACCAATTTCTCCTTTACGGAGTCTTTTATTGTACCTTTTAAGTTCCTGGCTGTTTCCAGGTCGGCTAGGATTTGACTTTTAATATCTAGACAATCGGAGAGTAGGTCTTCCCTTTTTTCATCTGTAATTCTTTCATTTCTGTGTTCAGGCGGTACGTAGGGCGTAACATTTGGATCCCGTCTATATTTACTATAGGGTAATTCATAGTCGGATTCATTTTCTTCTGAATAACTCAGGCTTCGTGGTTCCACAAACGACACAGATTTTGGTGTCCGATTTTCGGACACCACACTGGTAGACGGTGGAGAATGTACCAGCGGCATTGTACACAATTAATAAATAATGTAAATTAATTAAATTCCTAAATATCACTGTCGGAGGGCAGCGTCAAAATTAAAATTAAAATTTAAAATTGTATACTTAAAATTAGTCAGTGCACAATAAATAATTTTTAAATTAGAATAAAATGTCAATTAAAATTAAGATCTTCCTTGGCCCTGTAAAGTGGAGCCAAGGGAAAGTCAGATAAATTATACAAATAAACAAATATCTACACTAAAACTAATTAAAGTATACAATAGGTAAGTTTGTAGAAGTTGTAAATACGTAATTTTAATTTAAGATATAAAATAGTGTGCCTTCCGGGGACCTATACCTTCTACCTAGGTATGTTATAGGTAGGAAGGCACCTAGGTCTTAATGACTAGTCAATATTTTAAAAACACAAAACGTTTAACACAAAAGCTAACAAGTTCCACTTTTGGTGGGACTATATTCTAAAAATCTTCTTAACTATCCGGGTATATAGGTACTCCCAGTAATAGGAGGGAGCGGGGGGTCCCTTTGGTGATCCTCCAAACCAAAATAATTTTTTAAAAGCAAAAGACAATTTTTTACAATTTTTTATGTTAAAATGTTCGTTGGGTCACCACTATAACCTTAATATAAGGACGTCTATCCCACCCAAGGGGTTCTTCTGTTAATAAGCAGGGGTCAGGGGGTCACTATTATGATATTCACTCAATTTTAGAATTTTGAAAATTATTTGAAATTTTTACAAGTATAAAGTTCCGCCCCTCGACAACAGATGGCGTGACTTTGTTATTTTCTAAAAATAGATTAAAGCTAATATTTTGATAAGTTTAAAGTTAAAATATTAATTAAATAAATAAAAGGGGACAATTTAACACTTAATAGACAAATTTCACTCAAGGGAATAGGGGTAAAATGAGTCACAAAGTTCACAAATTTTACCAAATTTGATATCTTTATATCTCGCTAATTACTGAATCTAAAATTTTGGAATTGACTTTAAATCTATTTTTTTGACCCGGACTTTGAAAATTAAGGGTTGTTTCCCCCCGGGAACCCTTAATTAAAAAGCAATTTTTTGAATTGTAATTACGTAAAACCACGTGCTATTTGTTAGTGTTGTTGCAAAAAATTCTATTACTCAAAAACTACTGTAGCAATCGATATCAAATTTGGTACACAGGTTAGGGGATAGATATACAAGGCACTTATCTAGTAACGGTGATTCCAGGTTTTGGGGTTTCGGGCGTGGGCGGGTCCGAAGTTGACCAATGTTCACTTTTTTGGGGAAAAGTGGTCACAGCTCCAAGACCCCTGGACCTAGGACATTGGTCAAAGTGCCTCCCGATGCGTCTTCCGAAGATGCACCTGATGGTGATATTGCCACTAGCGCGCGCACCAGGGTTCCGCCGCAAATCAGTAGAAACCGCTGATTGGTCGAAAGTGTTTTTCGGCTCTGGTGCTTCGACGCGCTGCGACAAAATTTTGGAAGTGGTGTCCTAGCCTTAAGACCACCTAAATGCACTAAACTGCAGTTAAAAAACTATGGGTCGTCGATCTTGTTTTTGCATAAAACCACTTTAAAGTTTAATTTTCGAAAATTTTTATTTTATTTTTGTCACCACACTTCCAAATTTAAAGTTACGTCACTATTTTTTGTTAAATAAGATGCACTAGGGTTTGCAGAACGTTTTGATATATTTTTTGTGGCTTCCCGATGTTCGGTGATTTTTCTACGATTTGATTAGTTCGTCAAGTCACTAAGATTTGCAAGTTTTTTGGATTTTAAAAATACTTAGGAAAAATCCAAGTATTTGTCACTGCACTCACTGTGTAGACACTTCTTACGCGCACTTTTTGAGATATTATGCTAGATCGTAGCTGTTTTCAATCCGGAGTTATGAATTTTTAACGAATTTTTAAGCGTAAAAAATGGATTTTTGGTGCGCGGAGCGTTGCGGACAGTGCGCGCTCGGGTCGCCTGACGCAGCGGGACTCGGTTAGGTTAGGTTAGGTTAGGTTAGGTTAGGTTAGGTTAGGTTAGGTTAGGTTAGGTTAGGTTAGGTTAGGTTAGGTTAGGTTAGGTTAGGTTAGGTTAGGTTAGGTTAGGTTAGGTTAGGTTAGGTTAGGTTAGGTTAGGTTAGGTTAGGTTAGGTTAGGTTAGGTTAGGTTAGGTTAGGTTAGGTTAGGTTAGGTTAGGTTAGGTTAGGTTAGGTTAGGTTAGGTTAGGTTAGGTTAGGTTAGGTTAGGTTAGGTTAGGTTAGGTTAGGTTAGGTTAGGTTAGGTTAGGTTAGGTTAGGTTAGGTTAGGTTAGGTTAGGTTAGGTTAGGTTAGGTTAGGTTAGGTTAGGTTAGGTTAGGTTAGGTTAGGTTAGGTTAGGTTAGGTTAGGTTAGGTTAGGTTAGGTTAGGTTAGGTTAGGTTAGGTTAGGTTAGGTTAGGTTAGGTTAGGTTAGGTTAGGTTAGGTTAGGTTAGGTTAGGTTAGGTTAGGTTAGGTTAGGTTAGGTTAGGTTAGGTTAGGTTAGGTTAGGTTAGGTTAGGTTAGGTTAGGTTAGGTTTTTTTTTTTTTTTTTTTTTTTTTTTTTTTTTTCAATAAAACTATATCTACAGGCTCGTGGCCCGTACCTTTTTTATGTTTTGTTTATTTTGGTATGTTGTTATAATGTTATTTGCTCCGCGCGAGCTAAGCTAAATGTTCTTAGTGCTAAGGTATACAAATTATAATTTACACATCGCCTTGTATCTATTTTTTTTTTTTTTTATTATTTTTTTTTTTTTTGTTTTGTGTATTTATTTATATTTTTTTTTTTTTATTATTTTTTTTTTTTATTTTTTTATTTTTTTTTTTATTTATATTTTTTTTTTATTTTTTTTTATTTTTTATTATTTTTTTTTTGGCTTACAATTATCAGACTTATATCTATCATTTCTTGTGTTAGTTTATTTATATATACAGCTATCTTTATTGGTTAGTTTTTACAATTATAATCTTAGTCCTACTTTTGTTACTTATTATTACTATTACTATTACAATTATCAAACTTATATATTAGTATTGTAATCCAGGAGTTCGAGCAGGCCAGTTCCCTCCGGCGGCACCCGTTCACGAGTTGACGCCCGGATCAGCCATCGTCAGGCTCAACCATATTTGAGGGAACCCATCGACCCGATCCGTGTCGCCACCGCCAGCTTGAACATTTCAGTGAGCATGACTGCTCGAGCTCGTGGTCTTGCACACGTTTTTTTACCATTAAACTAAATACAATTTTTTTTTTTTTTTTTTTTTTTTTTTTTTTTTTTTCCCCTTCCCTTTCTCCTGCTCTTTTTCTTCAAATGTTTGGACCTTTGGAGATGGGTTCGATCCTGCTAGGCGTTTAGGTGTTTTCTTGAGACGCTATTATAGCGTCTCTGGTTTCGTCGTCTCCGTTCCATACCGCCATTTTTAGATTATAGTCTTTTATTTTTTCCGTTGTGGCTTTCTCCGCCCGCATTATCAGGCGAGCTACTGCGTCGTCCCTGACATTATCGGTATAGTAGACACAGGTCTTCTTGTGTCGGGAGATTGCCACAACAGCATGGGGAATACTTTTCAGGAGGAGGCTCCTTCCTTCGGATGACAAGCTGATTATAATTACTGTGTCGTACGTGAGGCCTTGTGCTTCGTGTATTGTGAGTACTCGAGATCCCGGTTTCTTACCAAAACCCTTTCCGATAAGGTATATCTTATCGGCCTGGGTGTGGGTCAGGTATAGGGTGTTTTCCAGATCCGGGATTCGAGCACTCGTCAGTGGTTTCAGCGACAAGGACCGCGTTGTTCTTTTGGATGAGTATATACCCTTATAGATCTCATTAAGGGCATATGCTACATCTTGCGGGTTTCGGTACGTACACAGTAATTCTTTTGTGGTGTGTGTTTTTGTTGGCCTGCTGTATTTCATGGTGAAAAGATTGTGTCTGTCAATGAAGGGTAGTTGATTTGGGTCGCCAATGAGCAGAGCCTTTCCGGCTCCCGCAATCTGGATTGCCATCACTATGGCTCCATAATGGTTCATGAGGGCTTCGTCCACCATAAGGCGTTTACACGGTTTTCCTCTCACGCCATTTACTAACATGGATGCCATGGTGCGCACACTGGTTCTAGTGCGGTCTCCTATTTGCGGTGCTAGTTTTTCTCTCATGCTCATTGCCGACGCGGCTGTGGTGGTCACGATTACGTCTTCGCTAGGCTGGAATTGTGATAACATCCATGTTGTCTTTCCGCTGCCAGGGACTCCGTACGCCCAAGTAATGGTGGGATTTGTCCACTGTCCAGGGTCACTTCCTTTCGGCATTCTCCTCGATACTGCTTCCGCCTTCTCGAGGATCCTGTCGTCCAGCATGATCCTAGTGCACTTTGCCACGACCACTATTGGGGTATCGGCGGGGGTGTTGAAATAGGCTCTTCCCTCCAGTTCAGACCGTTCTTCATCAAGACCTACAAAGCCACGCGTTTTGCTGTATGCTGCCATGTATGACCCCGACATGTGGCCCTTTAAGACTCGGTTAGTTTCGTTGTCATACACTGCTGCCTCAGCCTCACTTAATAGAACTCGAAGCAGTCCCTCATTGCCGCGCGTATAATTCTGCAAAATTGCTTCGCAGATATCGGAATTTACCTTGCGCGTTGCTGTGGTTACTGCTACGAATTCTACAAAGGCGTTTCTCGCTTCGCTTTGTGGTTCTTCCGTGTGTTCGAACTGGGGGGGAGATACCAGTCCCTTTTCTGCTTTTGTGCGGGAAGTTGTGGGTATATCCTTGTATCGTGGTTTAGACGTTCTCGTGAATTTTTCGACCGCCGCCTCCATTTCAGACACTCTCTTCAGTTCGCTTTTCTTCTTTTGTGACTCATTTGGGATGGATGTGAAGGCTGCGCTGAGGAAGTTCAGCGCTGAGGATACCAGCTTTCTGCTGGTGCTGGTATCTTTTGCCTTTTTTTCCGCAACGCTTTTTTCTCTCTCCAACCGCAGCTGTAGTCTTTCAGACCCACTGATGTTCGGGTTGGCTAACGGTTGGTCCTGGCTGTTGGTTGGGGTCGGCGGATCGCCATGGCTGCGGTTTCTTTGTTTGAGAAAGCTAAGGTCTACACCTCTGTCCTCATACACTATTACCTCATGGTGTTTGGAGGCTGCGAGTACTCCAATGTAATCTTTGGTTTCACCTCGCATGTACCCCACTGCCATGGCATCGACGCTGATAATGTTTGCCGGTTGGTCTGTTCCCCTTCCTTTTTCCCCAATCCTGGCTAGCACTTCGCACACCTGCTGGAAGGCCGTACCATCATCATTTGTGGAGAACAGTGCAATAGTTTTGTTTTTCTTTCGCACTATTCTACACTTCTGATTTTCTATGATGACCTGCGGTAGCGCGTTGTAAACTCTTCGCCTCATCGTAGTTTTTGTAGTGCTGCCATTCAACAGGGCGCCTAGACCTGGAGAGATGTAGATGTTTGTTTTCGCTCTTTCGTTGCAGAAAGAAATCCCCATCCGTTCCGTGTTATGAGTCATGAAGAGGGCCACTGGCATAAGATGCAATCCCGGTTTTCCTACCTCCCCGCACAGTAGCATGTTGAATTGTGCTTCTTCTTCTGGTACGGGGGTTTGTAGTGTATGTTCCGGTGTTCGGGGTTGCATTCCTGTGTCCTGTGTTTCTGTTGTTCGTGTTGTTGTGGTGCGTGTGCTATTCCGGGACACGACAGTTCTGGCCACACTTTTAAAATATTCTAGGATCAGTTCACTGGTTTTGTTGTCCTCCAACAGCTTACTTGTGTTACTGATGTTCAGCTTTACATCGATTGCGCACTCCAGGTTGTATCGAGCTGTTTGGAATCGAGGGCATTCGAACAATATGTGCCATACTGACTCGCTGATTTTCGGATCACACTCGCATCCCGGACTATCTCTGAGATTGAACCGATGCAAGTATGCTCCAAAACCGCCATGACCCGTCAGAACCTGGACTTGGAGTGGAGTCAGTCTTGTCCTTCTCACAGTGCGGTAGGCTCTACCGACATCTGGGAAGAAACACCTTGTCGTGGCCCCAGTACTGGAGGTGCCGTACCGGTCTTGCCATTTTTGGACTGTCTCCTCTCTGATCCTTCTCCTGACGTATGATAGCGGAACTTCTGCGTAGTCGAGTGTGTTGGCCGAGATGTTGGTGGCCGTCTTTGCAAGTTCGTCTGCTCTCTCGTTTCCTGCCGTCCCTACGTGTGCTCTAAGCCAGAATAATCGTACACTCCGTCCTTCCTGCCGAATTTCCAGTATGAGTTCTTTTATCGCCTTTGCCAGAGGGTGGAGAAGCTTTGGGTTCTTTAATAGTTCGAGCGATGACCTTGAGTCGCTCAGGATATTTACTATTTCCCTCTTGCTTTCCTTGGCTTTGGTGACTGCTCTGTATAGGGCGTAAAGCTCAGACTGGAAAACCGTGCACGTTGGGTCTAGCGTGAAGGTCTCGTTGCTGATCTCCTTCTCCCCTTCCCACCACGTTAGGGCTGCTCCGACTCTGCCCTCTATCTTACTGCCGTCTGTGTAGATTTGGGGGCCGGTAATGTGGTGGTTTTCCTGGGTTTCTTTGGTCATATCCTCGAGAAGGTCGTACTCTATCGTGATCTGAGTAGATGGATGAGAGAGCTCTCTGTTGTTCACTCTTTTCTCGAGGTTATGTCCAGGTGGGAGATAGTCACATGTGATTCCCTTCTTCGCTTCGTAGAGTGTGGCAACTTCCTGGATTCGCAGGTCTAACGGTAATGTACCCGATAGAACTAGTGCCGCTGTTAGTGACACCGTTCTGTAGGACTTGCAGATCTTTTGTGCAAATCCTCTCTGGAGTGCGTTTATCTTTTTAATATTCATTTGGAGCTGTGCTGCCTTTGACCAAGCGCATGCCGCGTATGTTGTAATTGGCTCTATCACTGCGACGTATATGGTCCTCACTATTTCTCCGTTAAGTCCCCAGGTTACCTTAGCTGCGCACGCGAGTTGTTTGTAAATGTCCGTAGACTTTTTACAAATTGCCGTGACATGTTCATTAAAGTTAAGGTTTCTGTCGATTATGAGCCCCAGGAGTTTTATCTTGTCAACCAATGCCAGTTGGGTGCCAGACATTTGGATATTTGGGGGATCGAATTTGAGCTTTTTCGTCAGCAGCATCGCGTTGGTTTTGTGTGCTGCGAATCTGAGCTTATTTCGGTCCCCCCATTCCACTATCTTACTGAGCACAGGGTTGATTTGATCCTCCATGGCTGCTATGGACTTATTGGAAAAGACTAGGACTGCGTCGTCTGCGAATGCTTGGCAGTAAACTTCCTCCTGTGTGAGTTCCTGCAGGAGCGGGTCTAGGATTAGGTTCCAGAAAGTTGGTCCCCCGATGGATCCTTGGACGCAACCTTTCGTAGTTTCCTTTACGCTAGTCGCCCCTGCGTAATTGACTGTTATTTTTCTATCTCTGAGGTAGGAGTTTACTGTGTGGTAGAGATTTTTCGGGCATTTTCTGGTCAAAAGGCGGTGTTTAAGAGCCGGCCACCACGCGTTATCAAAGGCGCCCTCTATGTCCAGTGAGATTATTATGACGGAGTTTCCGTTTTTGATACGGGTCTCAACGTGGTTCACTAGATCATATAGGGCATCTTCGGTACTGCGCTGCGGCAGGAATCCGTACTGCTTGGGACTTAGAGTTGAGAAAAGGTGCCACTGGATGCGATTTACCGTCAGCTTTTCGAGCGTTTTGCCTAGGATGGAGAGTAAGCCTATCGCTCGATGGGACTTTGGATGGGTATAATCGTCCTTTCCAGGTTTCCTAAGGATTACGACATGGGCCTCTTTCCATTGCTTCGGGAAGTATGCTATGGCTAGGCATTTATTTGCTATTGCCAAGAATAACTTCCTGTTGCTCCGGATTGCTCTGGCTGTTATGTCGGCTGTGAATCCGTCAGGACCTGGCGCTTTCTTTGGATTTTGCGCCAGTAGCACCGCCTCCAACTCGTCTTCTGTGAAAGGAGGGTCATCTTTCGACAGCTGTTCTTCAAGAGTTCCGCTTTCCACGAGTCTTCTGAGTTGCTTGTGGTAATGGCTGTCTGTCGATACAGAGTCATCAGGATATAGGGTGCTTGCTAAGAGGTCGGCAGATTGCTCGGGGCTGAGTGTGTTGCCGTCCGGTCCTCTTAGGAGCACATCCTCCTGTCTTCTTGTTGCTTTTCTAATGATTCTGTATATGCCGTCCCACATGCTCTCTCTTTCCTGTGTTGTGCAGAACTCCTTCCAGCTCTCGGTTTGGGCTTCCGTTGCCTTCTTCTGGTACTCCTCCTTTGCTTCGTAGTATTCCCGCAGTACGATTTCCATTCTGATTGGGGCTGCGTTTCGGATCCGTCTTTTTTTCCTGAGGACATCAGCCTTTAGATCTTCAAGGTCTTTTGTCCACCAGGGAGGCGTCGTTTTACTCCCCCTGTTGCCTACTTTAGGGATTGATCTGTCGCTTGCTTCCCTTATCGCTTCCGAGTAGGCATTTACGATGGCTTCCACTTCCTCCCCATCCACTGCCGCTTCGACCGTATCGACGTTTATGTTCTTCGTTGCTAGGGATTCGTGTAATTGCTTATCGAACTCTGACCAGTTTGCCCTTTTGGTGTTGTATTGCCTTGTGGTTGGGTATTTCAGCTGTTGTAGCCGTTCTCCCAGGCACAAGGTGTACGTTAAGGCATTGTGGTCTGATGTGATCAGAGTCCTGTCCACTTTCCACTCTTTAATTTTCCCTAACAATGGCGTACTGCATGCCGTTACATCTACGATGCTCGTGCAGAGTCTGCCTTGTCGGTACACTTCGAAAGTCGGTGTGTCTCCATGGTTGAGAATGTGGTAGTCCATTTCGTTTAAAAAGGAGTTGTAAGCGTCACCTCTGTCGTCGTCCGATGCGCTTCCCCACCAGTGGCTCCAGGCGTTGACGTCTCCACCGATAAGAGTGTTTGGTGTTTTCAGGCTTTGGCATATTGCTTTTGTGCGCTCGATGTATGGCTCG
>OW971946.1:2500-22500 GCA_943193695.1 Acrobasis suavella | reverse complement strand
CCAGCTTATTTTGGCCGCTCTAGCTAGTTGTTTGTAAATGCCGATGGCCTTTTTGCAAACTTCCGCTATATGTTTATTATACGTGAGTTTTGAGTCGATAGTTAACCCCAACAGCTTAATCTCATTTGTTACGGTGATGTCTGTTCCGCCCATGTTTAGTCGTGGGGTGTCGTACTTAAGCTTCCGCGTGATGACCATTGCATTTGTCTTTTGCGCTGCAAATTTGAGCTTGTTGCGTACACCCCACGCCTCAACACTACTGAGTGTGGCGTTTCCTTGAAGCTCTATGTCTAGAGCTGTGTTTCCGTCGAAGACAAGCACCACGTCGTCCGCAAAGGCCTGGCAGTAAACGCCTTTGTGCTCCATGTCCTTCAGGAGGGGATCTAGTAAAAGGTTCCACAGGATAGGACCAGCTATGGAGCCTTGCACGCAACCTTTGTTCGTTTCCGCCTTTGCTTCGGACCCCCCGTATCTCACGGTAACTCTCCTGTTTGTGAGGTAACTATCCATGACTCTTCTTAACTCTATAGGGCAGTTCTCCTCCGCCAGTCTAAGTCTTATCGCCGGCCACCATGCATTATCAAAAGCTCCCTCTATATCCAGCGAAACCATTGTTACTATTTTCTTTTGGTCAAGTTTATTGTTGATATGTCGCATTAGGGTATAGAGGGAGTCTTCAGTACTTCTTTGCGGCATAAACCCGTACTGGTTTGGACTCATCCTGGGCAGTAGGTAGAACTTCAATCGGTATACGATCATTTTCTCGTATATCTTCCCAAAAATAGGAAGCAATCCGATCGGCCTATATGATTTTGGGCTGCCATAATTGTCCTTACCTGGTTTCCTAAGAACCACCACTATTGCTTCTTTCCAGGCTTGGGGAAAATGGTGACACTCCAGACATTTATTTAAGAGAGCTAGGAAGACCTCTGGGGCGCTTTCTATGGCCTTTTGGCATATATCGGCGGTGAATCCGTCATCTCCAGGCGCTTTTTTAGGGTTGAAGGTCTCGCTTGCTCGTCTAAGCTCTGTCATTGTGAATGGAGGTTCAGAAGTGTTAACTTGTTCACCAACATTCACTTTGTTAGCCTCTGATCGGACCTGACGATGGTGCTCGTCATCGCTGCTGGCGAAGTCCTTCTGATAGAAGGTCTCCGCCAGCAGTTCTGCCGAGCTTTTCATGTCAAGTGTTTTGCCGTTCTTTTCGAGTAGCATGTCCTCCTCCCTTTTGGTGACCCTCCCAATTACCCGATATATACCTTCCCACACTCCTTCACGGTCCTGTTTCTCACAAAAGCTCTTCCAGCTCTCAATCTGAGCTTCAGCAGCCCTCCTTTCATATTCCTCTTTACATTCCAGGTATTCTTCCACAACTCTCTGTCTACGTTCTGGAGCTGCGCATCGAATTCTGCGTTTCTTGGTGGCGACCTCTGCTTTTTTCTTCGCCAATTCTTCGGACCACCATGGCAAGGTAATTTTCTCTTCAGTTTTCTTTTTAGGGATAGTCTCACTGCAAATTTTTTCTATTATATTTGTGTATTTATTTATGGCTAGTTCTATTTCATTTACTGATTTTATTTTTTCTATTTCTTTCTTTGTAAGTCCTTCCTCTGGCAACAATTGTCGCATTTTCTCACGAAAACCGGTCCAATTTGCCTTTTTAGTGTTAAATTTTCTCGTAGTTCTTACAATTTGAATTCCTTTTATCCTTTTTGTGTGAATACTGAATAGAATACCATTGTGGTCCGAACTTGTGAGGCCTTCATCCACTTTCCAGTCGTCTACCAGGTCCAAGAGGTCCGTTGAACAAGCTGTTATGTCAATGTAACTGCTGTAACGCTTTCCTCCTCTGTATGTGACGAAGGTTGGGATATCTCCTTTGTTTAGAATGTTAAGGTTCCAATCGAGGAGGGCTCCTAACAAGATTTCTCCCCTGGGGTCGATTTTTGGGCTTCCCCACCAGGTGCTTTTTGCATTGCTATCTCCTCCGATGATTACTCTATTTGAGCCAATTTCTTCGAGCACCTTTGACAGGTGCTCCAAGTAGGGCTCTATAGGCTTGTCGGGTTCGAAGTATATCGAGACCAGCGTAACCTCCCAGAGACCGGCACCGATCCCCACCACACAGATGTTATTTGTCGTGAGTTTTGGGTACTGTTTTACATTGAGGCTATTGTCAAATATTGCAATAGCTGCTTTAACAGTTCCCTCTTTGGTGTCGGTATTCTGGAAAATACGCATGCCCCTACGGCTCTTCATTTGTTTTGCCCCACCTATATAAGGTTCTTGCAGGAGACCTATAGAAGTTTTGCGCTTTTTTGCTTCCATGAAAAACTCATTGGTTGCGAGTTGTTTGCGTTGCAAGTTTGCCTGCATAACCCGATAGGGGGTTTTTTCCATTTGGCTGCCCTTAGCAATAAGCCACGGTCGACCGGGCCAGTGCATCCCACTTCCGCCGTATTTGGCACGTCACGTCAAATGCGTTGTGCTCAAAGCTTTGCATATCTGCTTTTGTGCAGTTCCTGCATTTAGCTGGTACCCCGGCCAGCCAATCTGCGCAATCGGTTTTCAGGTGGGGACCCCCACAGTGACTACATAAGTCCGCCGGCTCAGTGCAGTATCGCTTCCCGTGACCGAAGCCCAGGCAGCGGGTGCACTGGACCAGCGGTGTTTGGTCCTCAACCCTGATGCTTTGCAGGTCAATGTGCACAATTTCCTTTTTGGTTGCCCTCTGCCATATTGTAGGCGACACGCTCATGACAAGGTGGTTGGTATGGGGATTTCTCGCCTTTTTCCTGTATTTTATCTCTATCCTACTTTCCTCTTCGTTGAGGCCCTGAAAAACATCCCGGTTCTGATTCTTGAAAGCTTTTTTGATATCATCATCCGTATGCACGGAGAGAACGCTTTTGAGAACCAGAAGCGGGTCACGGTTCTTCACTTCCTCAACGTTGAGGTTTTCTCCCTTTTTCAGTCTTTCCTTTAGCTTCTCGCGCTCTTCCTTAGTTGCTAGACCTATTACCACCTTTCTGTCCTTTGCCTTCCTAACCCTTTTTACTTCAATCCATCCCTCTTTTGCATCTACTTCCTTTCTTACTCTTTCTAGAACTTTTTCCCCTGTTTCGTTTTCGTCCTTCGAGGTGACAACAATCGAGTGCAGTGTTTTGTTTTTAGGGGCGGCTGTTGTCCCGCTATGTAATGCATGGTCGCCCACTGTTGCATTCGCATATGTGGTCGTTGCCATTTTTTGCAGACTGCTTTCTTTTTGTTGCTCTAGTAAGTCCCTCAGCTCTTGCATCTTACGGTTGCTTTCATCAATAAGCTTCGTGTGCGTCTCTAGCTTTTCCAATAACAGTGATCCGTTATTGGAGAAGCCGGAGCTCGGTGCAGCTGTTCTGGGCTTTGGTGCGCTTACTACCTCTTTTTTCGCTTCAGCTTCACTCTCTTTGACTAGCTGATGCAGCCTGTTTACCGCGTCTAAGACATCGGATTTTATGTCCTTTCTCAAGTTATGGGATTCGTCTATGGCGTTACGTACCTTGGTTACTAGGGCTTGTGCTTCGGTCAGTTTGTTCTTATACTTTTTCTTCGGCGGGGTTTTTGGTTTCTCTTCATTCCGCGGTATCACCTGTTTAGGTTTAATTGCTGCAGTACCCATCTGCATTGTCTTTGACGTTTTTGGGGAAGTGTCTTTCGGTGCGCTTGGTCCCGCTTCACACTCTTCGATGCTCTTTCGCACCGATATAGTCACCGTCTTAGGTGGGGATTTTTGGGAGTCGGTGATGCTAGCGCGATTAGGGGGGGATCTTCCGATCATTTTGGAGGTGTAGACTCGTCGAGATATTTAAAATCAGTAAATTTGTAAAAGTTGTAAAATAGAGCAAGGTAGAGTTGACTTGTATAAATACAAAAGTGTTAGTTTAAGTTGCCGTGTAAAGGCGGCAGCTTGTCAATTTAATGTATAAGACCTACTAGGTGCTTTTTGACAATAAAAATTTTTCGACTCTATGTAGAGTCTCTGTCACGTTTCGATTTTAGAGCAGCCGGAGCTCTTATTAACAGTGGAAACCCCAGTCCTCTACGACCTACAGAACCGGAGATATGGCCTTTTGAATATTTCCAAGATGGCGGATCGGGATATGTCTAAAATGTTAGACTTAAAATATCTCCGGGACGGCTGGTCGCAGACAGCTGGTGTTTGGGCTTTTCTGGTTCGGCCCGACGTCCCCCTCTCAAATCTAGGCACAGCGGGTCAAAAAATTTTTTGAAATTTATTTCTATTCTTACCATAAAGGATGATAGAGGAGGTCGTGCCGATGTTGACAGAAGAAATCCTGGCTCGCTGCGGCCACTGGAGCCGGAGTTATACTCGTTCAAAGTTTTTCAAAATGGCCGCCAAAATGGCGGCGGTTTTTTGAACACTGTTTTCTCCGGATCCAGAAGCCTCAGACCACTCGAGTTTGGTATCTTTGTACTCGGGCTGGTGTCAGCTGTTTGTATATTTGGTTGCTGAAACAATTTTCAGCACCGTTCAGGACTTTGTCAAGATTTTACTGAAAAGCTTACAACTTTTTTGTTTACAGCCCGATTCCAAAAATTCCAACTGTGTCCGGTAGCTATTACTATTACGCAATGTTTACAATATAAAATGTTATACTTTAACACAACACAAAATTTTTATTTAAAGAAAACAGAATTTTTGAATTTTTGAAATTATTTCCAAAATTATTAGATCTAAAATTTTTCTTCTTTTTTCAGGTTGTAGCAGCCATCGGCCTCCTGCTTTCCACGTTGGTAAATCCCACGCGTCTTGATATGCGCGGGAGTTACAGGTAAGGGAAGTTTTTATTTTTAATATAGTATATTGTGTTACCGGTGATAGGTAAAATTTTTCTTGAGGTGCCTCCTAGGTTCCTGTCAGGTGGTGCTTCTGTCGATGCCCGCAGACTTGGTCCCGCGACTCTCCTTCACCGACCACGCCGCCACGTGGTTTTTGTTTTTTTGCTAATAACTCCTCCGTGGGGGGTCGGAAAAATCAGGAAGGGTTGTCGCAGCGTGGGCCTTCACAAGGCCTTCCAGGATGCACAATAAAAATATGGGGTCACCGCTTTAGTTTTCGTGGCGCACGCACTTAAAGTTTCAAAAAGTATTGAAATTTCACTATTTTGCACTTTTCAGTACTGAAACTTTCCGGAAACTTAGGGAGGCACTCAGGATCACCTCGGGCGTCACTTTCCGCGTCTGCTGATATACAACACGTCGCAATCGGGTGTAAAAAACCCACTTTTTCGAATTTTTAACTGCGGATCGTTCCAAAAACGTGGCGATCGGGGGCGCGGATCGAACGCAACTGGGTTAGGTTAGGTTAGGTTAGGTTAGGTTAGGTTAGGTTAGGTTAGGTTAGGTTAGGTTAGGTTAGGTTAGGTTAGGTTAGGTTAGGTTAGGTTAGGTTAGGTTAGGTTAGGTTAGGTTAGGTTAGGTTAGGTTAGGTTAGGTTAGGTTAGGTTAGGTTAGGTTAGGTTAGGTTAGGTTAGGTTAGGTTAGGTTAGGTTAGGTTAGGTTAGGTTAGGTTAGGTTAGGTTAGGTTAGGTTAGGTTAGGTTAGGTTAGGTTAGGTTAGGTTAGGTTAGGTTAGGTTAGGTTAGGTTAGGTTAGGTTAGGTTAGGTTAGGTTAGGTTAGGTTAGGTTAGGTTAGGTTAGGTTAGGTTAGGTTAGGTTAGGTTAGGTTAGGTTAGGTTAGGTTAGGTTAGGTTAGGTTAGGTTAGGTTAGGTTAGGTTAGGTTAGGTTAGGTTAGGTTAGGTTAGGTTAGGTTAGGTTAGGTTAGGTTAGGTTAGGTTAGGTTAGGTTAGGTTAGGTTAGGTTAGGTTAGGTTAGGTTAGGTTAGGTTAGGTTAGGTTAGGTTAGGTTAGGTTAGGTTAGGTTAGGTTAGGTTAGGTTAGGTTAGGTTAGGTTAGGTTAGGTTAGGTTAGGTTAGGTTAGGTTAGGTTAGGTTAGGTTAGGTTAGGTTAGGTTAGGTTAGGTTAGGTTAGGTTAGGTTAGGTTAGGTTAGGTTAGGTTAGGTTAGGTTAGGTTAGGTTAGGTTAGGTTAGGTTAGGTTAGGTTAGGTTAGGTTAGGTTAGGTTAGGTTAGGTTAGGTTAGGTTAGGTTAGGTTAGGTTAGGTTAGGTTAGGTTAGGTTAGGTTAGGTTAGGTTAGGTTAGGTTAGGTTAGGTTAGGTTAGGTTAGGTTAGGTTAGGTTAGGTTAGGTTAGGTTAGGTTAGGTTAGGTTAGGTTAGGTTAGGTTAGGTTAGGTTAGGTTAGGTTAGGTTAGGTTAGGTTAGGTTAGGTTAGGTTAGGTTAGGTTAGGTTAGGTTAGGTTAGGTTAGGTTAGGTTAGGTTAGGTTAGGTTAGGTTAGGTTAGGTTAGGTTAGGTTAGGTTAGGTTAGGTTAGGTTAGGTTAGGTTAGGTTAGGTTAGGTTAGGTTAGGTTAGGTTAGGTTAGGTTAGGTTAGGTTAGGTTAGGTTAGGTTAGGTTAGGTTAGGTTAGGTTAGGTTAGGTTAGGTTAGGTTAGGTTAGGTTAGGTTAGGTTAGGTTAGGTTAGGTTAGGTTAGGTTAGGTTAGGTTAGGTTAGGTTAGGTTAGGTTAGGTTAGGTTAGGTTAGGTTAGGTTAGGTTAGGTTAGGTTAGGTTAGGTTAGGTTAGGTTAGGTTAGGTTAGGTTAGGTTAGGTTAGGTTAGGTTAGGTTAGGTTAGGTTAGGTTAGGTTAGGTTAGGTTAGGTTAGGTTAGGTTAGGTTAGGTTAGGTTAGGTTAGGTTAGGTTAGGTTAGGTTAGGTTAGGTTAGGTTAGGTTAGGTTAGGTTAGGTTAGGTTAGGTTAGGTTAGGTTAGGTTAGGTTAGGTTAGGTTAGGTTAGGTTAGGTTAGGTTAGGTTAGGTTAGGTTAGGTTAGGTTAGGTTAGGTTAGGTTAGGTTAGGTTAGGTTAGGTTAGGTTAGGTTAGGTTAGGTTAGGTTAGGTTAGGTTAGGTTAGGTTAGGTTAGGTTAGGTTAGGTTAGGTTAGGTTAGGTTAGGTTAGGTTAGGTTAGGTTAGGTTAGGTTAGGTTAGGTTAGGTTAGGTTAGGTTAGGTTAGGTTAGGTTAGGTTAGGTTAGGTTAGGTTAGGTTAGGTTAGGTTAGGTTAGGTTAGGTTAGGTTAGGTTAGGTTAGGTTAGGTTAGGTTAGGTTAGGTTAGGTTAGGTTAGGTTAGGTTAGGTTAGGTTAGGTTAGGTTAGGTTAGGTTAGGTTAGGTTAGGTTAGGTTAGGTTAGGTTAGGTTAGGTTAGGTTAGGTTAGGTTAGGTTAGGTTAGGTTAGGTTAGGTTAGGTTAGGTTAGGTTAGGTTAGGTTAGGTTAGGTTAGGTTAGGTTAGGTTAGGTTAGGTTAGGTTAGGTTAGGTTAGGTTAGGTTAGGTTAGGTTAGGTTAGGTTAGGTTAGGTTAGGTTAGGTTAGGTTAGGTTAGGTTAGGTTAGGTTAGGTTAGGTTAGGTTAGGTTAGGTTAGGTTAGGTTAGGTTAGGTTAGGTTAGGTTAGGTTAGGTTAGGTTAGGTTAGGTTAGGTTAGGTTAGGTTAGGTTAGGTTAGGTTAGGTTAGGTTAGGTTAGGTTAGGTTAGGTTAGGTTAGGTTAGGTTAGGTTAGGTTAGGTTAGGTTAGGTTAGGTTAGGTTAGGTTAGGTTAGGTTAGGTTAGGTTAGGTTAGGTTAGGTTAGGTTAGGTTAGGTTAGGTTAGGTTAGGTTAGGTTAGGTTAGGTTAGGTTAGGTTAGGTTAGGTTAGGTTAGGTTAGGTTAGGTTAGGTTAGGTTAGGTTAGGTTAGGTTAGGTTAGGTTAGGTTAGGTTAGGTTAGGTTAGGTTAGGTTAGGTTAGGTTAGGTTAGGTTAGGTTAGGTTAGGTTAGGTTAGGTTAGGTTAGGTTAGGTTAGGTTAGGTTAGGTTAGGTTAGGTTAGGTTAGGTTAGGTTAGGTTAGGTTAGGTTAGGTTAGGTTAGGTTAGGTTAGGTTAGGTTAGGTTAGGTTAGGTTAGGTTAGGTTAGGTTAGGTTAGGTTAGGTTAGGTTAGGTTAGGTTAGGTTAGGTTAGGTTAGGTTAGGTTAGGTTAGGTTAGGTTAGGTTAGGTTAGGTTAGGTTAGGTTAGGTTAGGTTAGGTTAGGTTAGGTTAGGTTAGGTTAGGTTAGGTTAGGTTAGGTTAGGTTAGGTTAGGTTAGGTTAGGTTAGGTTAGGTTAGGTTAGGTTAGGTTAGGTTAGGTTAGGTTAGGTTAGGTTAGGTTAGGTTAGGTTAGGTTAGGTTAGGTTAGGTTAGGTTAGGTTAGGTTAGGTTAGGTTAGGTTAGGTTAGGTTAGGTTAGGTTAGGTTAGGTTAGGTTAGGTTAGGTTAGGTTAGGTTAGGTTAGGTTAGGTTAGGTTAGGTTAGGTTAGGTTAGGTTAGGTTAGGTTAGGTTAGGTTAGGTTAGGTTAGGTTAGGTTAGGTTAGGTTAGGTTAGGTTAGGTTAGGTTAGGTTAGGTTAGGTTAGGTTAGGTTAGGTTAGGTTAGGTTAGGTTAGGTTAGGTTAGGTTAGGTTAGGTTAGGTTAGGTTAGGTTAGGTTAGGTTAGGTTAGGTTAGGTTAGGTTAGGTTAGGTTAGGTTAGGTTAGGTTAGGTTAGGTTAGGTTAGGTTAGGTTAGGTTAGGTTAGGTTAGGTTAGGTTAGGTTAGGTTAGGTTAGGTTAGGTTAGGTTAGGTTAGGTTAGGTTAGGTTAGGTTAGGTTAGGTTAGGTTAGGTTAGGTTAGGTTAGGTTAGGTTAGGTTAGGTTAGGTTAGGTTAGGTTAGGTTAGGTTAGGTTAGGTTAGGTTAGGTTAGGTTAGGTTAGGTTAGGTTAGGTTAGGTTAGGTTAGGTTAGGTTAGGTTAGGTTAGGTTAGGTTAGGTTAGGTTAGGTTAGGTTAGGTTAGGTTAGGTTAGGTTAGGTTAGGTTAGGTTAGGTTAGGTTAGGTTAGGTTAGGTTAGGTTAGGTTAGGTTAGGTTAGGTTAGGTTAGGTTAGGTTAGGTTAGGTTAGGTTAGGTTAGGTTAGGTTAGGTTAGGTTAGGTTAGGTTAGGTTAGGTTAGGTTAGGTTAGGTTAGGTTAGGTTAGGTTAGGTTAGGTTAGGTTAGGTTAGGTTTTTTTTTTTTTTTTTTTCTCCCTGTAGTGGTTTGCCTCGGTTTGCCACTAACAGGGTATTTTTAAAGTCTCGCGATTTGATACGAGACTCAAATACGTTTGCGCATAGATCGGTTTTGGATATTGCGCATAGCGCGGTTTTTTGATGTATATTATACATGTTTAATTGTGTTATTACTTAATTAGTATTTTTTTTTTTTTTTTTTTTTTTTTTTTTTTTTTTTTATATATATTATTCATATTCATATACATATAAAGTGCCTATTTATTTATTTATTTATTAAATTGCTTCAGCGTCTGGAACACTTCCATCACCAGTTGCAAAAGCGAACGCTGTGCCGTTCCCTCGTTTGCGAGGCACTCAGTGCTGTATGGATCCACCTTCAAAATTCCACACAGTGTTACATGTTGTTGTCTCAGTGCTCCGTATCTATTGCAATGTTTAAGAAGGTGTTCAATTGTTTGAGGGCTGTCATTGTCGCAGGGGCACTGGTCATTTTCAATGATTTTGAATCGTTTCAGGTACTCCTTGTGATATCCATGTCCTGATAGGAATTGTGTCATGAAAAAGTTCGTTTTCCAAATATTTCTGGCTTTAAGGATCGTTTGCAGTTCTGGAAATAGTTTTTTGGTTTGGGTTCCTGTTGTTGAGCTTCTGTATGAGTCCTGCCATTTTGTGAGTGTTCGTTTCCTTAGTTCCTGTTTTATGTAGCTTATGGGTACTAGGTCGTAGTCAGGGGCTTTCCTCAATGTTGCTGCATCCTTTGCTGCCACGTCAACGAGTTCATTTCCGATGATTCCTGCATGCGCCTTAACCCATATGAATTTAAATTGTATACCGTTTTGTCCTTTTTCTTTATGAATGGTTTTATGAATTGCAGCTGCTAAATTGTCTGTATTGCTTCGGTTTTGGAGTGCAGTTAGAGATGATTTGCTATCTGACAGAATTGTAACGTCTCTATGCTTCTGTCTTGTCGCCCAGTTGCAGGCTTGCAGTATTGCGAATAATTCCGCCTGGTAAACGGTGCAGGTGCTATGCAGTTTGTATTTCCGTATAGTAGGTCTATCGTCGGAAGTAGTGTAGGCAGCAAAGGCTGCTCCTGTTTGTTTATTCTCTAGTTTGCTCCCGTCTGTGAAGATCTTTATGGTATTAGGGTTGCAGATGTCCTGGATTTCTTTGTCATCGTAGGCTTATAAGGTGGTAGTAGATCTTTAGTTGGTATTGGCTTATCGATAGTTAGGTCATCAGGTAGTAATGATGATTTGCCTTGAAGTTTAGTGTTTTCGATTTCCTGGATTTCAAGTACCTTGAGGTGTAATGGTTCAAATCCGGCGATTGCCAAGACAGCTGTGGTGGAAATTGTACGGAAAGCTCTGGTAGCTCTAATAGCAAAGAGTCGTTGCGTGGTTTCTAGCTTTTTCCTTATATATTTCTTATTGGCTATATGTCCCCAGATGCCAGCTGCGTATGTTATTATTGGAACAATTACCTGTTTATATATTGTCCTTATGTTTTCAGTGTGTACTCCCCATGTTGCTCGTGTGTATATACATAGTTTATTGAAAATGTTAACTGCTTTTTCAGTTATGTACTTGACGTGTTCTGTGAATAAAAGTTTTTCGTCTATTATTACTCCAAGGTATTTCATTTTGGGGGTAAATTGAAGTGCTGTGTTGTTCATTTTTATATTCGCAGTTTTGGCTTTAGGTGTGTATGCAACAAGTTGTGTTTTGTGCGGACCAAATTCCAGATGGACACTTTTACCCCATTCAAGTATTGTGCTGAGGGCTCTGTTTGTTTTATCTTCCAGTTGTGTGATATCGGGTGCTGACACTATTATTAAGACGTCGTCCGCAAAGGCTTGGATGTGGCATCCTGTTGGTAGGTTGGTCTGCATAAGCAACTCGTCCAAGATTATGTTCCACATGGTGGGTCCACATACAGATCCCTGCACACAGCCCTTGGTCATGGTCTTGGTTGCGCTCGCTCCGCCGTATTCTATAGTGACCGTTCTATTCTCGAAGTAGCTTTTGATTAGTTTGTAGGTGTTTCTCGGGCAATTTATTTTTCTGAGTCCCTTGAAGATGGCCGGCCACCACGCGTTATCGAATGCGGATTTTATGTCCAGACTAACAGACACTACAAGTTGTTTTTTGCTTTTTTCGGTCTTAATGAGGTCAATGGCTGCAGCGATGGCTTGTGTGGTTGATTTTTGTTCCTTGAAGCCGTATTGTTTATCACTGAGCTTGTTTTGTTTATTGGCATGATATGTTATTCTTCTGGTAAACAGTTTTTCTAGGAGTTTGCCAAATACCGGTAACAGTCCAATGGGGCGGTAGGAACTAAGGTCGGAGGAGTCTGTTTTGTTTAGTTTTGGGATAATTTTAACAATTGCATGTTTCCAGATCTTAGGGAAGTAGTGTAGTGCTAGGCATTGGTTGAAAAGTTGTGTTATGAATGTCGGGAAGAGATTACAGAAATTCAAAACAATGTCTGAAGTGAGATGGTCGTTGCCAGGGGATCGGTTTGGGTTCATATTTTTAAAACATTCCATCACCTCTTCTTCTGTATATGGCTTTTCTTCAGAAGTATTCGGTTCCTCAATAGTAGCTGTAGGGTTGGTGTCTTTAGGGTAGAAGTGATTGATGAGAGCTACGGCTGTTTCTGTTGCATCGGTAGTGTATGTGTTTCCTATCTTTAAAGTTGTGGGTGGTGTTGCGGGGGGTGCTTCTTTAAGTAGTCTATTGGTAACAGACCAAACATCTTCTTTCCCTTGCTTTTCGCAGAATTCCCTGAAATTTTTGTTGGAGGTGGCCTGGAGGTTTTGGGAGTATTCTTTTTTCGCTGCGCGTTGTCTTTCTATTATCTCATCTAATGGTAAATTTCTTCTTTTCTGGAGCCTAAGCTGCCTATGAATTGTTATTACTTTTTGTTTGAGTTCATCCAGTTTGTCTGACCACCAGGGTGGTTTGTATTTTTTCCTTTTTCCGCCAAGTGGTATAGAAGCCCTGCATGACTTGTGTATAATGTTGTACATTCTATCTATGATTTTATCTATTTTTTGTGTGTCTGCTGTCTCTAAATTTTCTTCCAGGATTCCGTCTGTTGTCATCAGTTCCTTAATTGTGGTCTCAAATTTACTCCAGTTGGCCTTTTTATTTTTATATAAGTAGGTGGATGTAGAGGTTCTGGGTGGATGATTGGGGCTATTTAGTTGTAAAGTATATGACGTAGCGTTATGCTCTGAGAGAGGTGAGGCTTCAAGATTAACTTTCCAGTCACTTATTTGATTGAAGTTGTTTGCGGAGATGAAGGTTAAGTCTATTATTGAGGATCGGTATTGCCCGTGAGTGGTGGTTTCAAATGTGGGGGTGTTCCCCATATTACAAATATGCATGTCGTTCGCTGAAATGAGTTCGACTACATCCCTACCCCTGGGAGTAGTTTTTTGGCTACCCCATAAGCTATGCCATCCATTAAAGTCCCCACCCACAAGGCAGCAAATTCCGGTGTTTTCTTTTAGGATGAGGTCAATTTTATCCAGGGTGTTGTTCTCATCGTTATTAGGTTCTATGTATGCTGATACAATTATGTAGTTCTGATGGCCTATTGTCAATTTTATTGTACTTATGTTTGGGCTGGAATATTGGGACATTCCTATGTATTTTTGAATGGTTTGTTTTATGAGTATACATGCTTTGACTCTTTCCTTTGTAATGTACTGGTTGATTTGAATACCTGGTAGATTTTTCATTCGGTTTTTGGTTCCTGTGTATGGTTCAGAGACCAAAGCTATGGAGTATTCGCTGGTTATAAAGTACTGGACAAATTCATCTTGCCACTTTTTGCACTTGCTGAGGTTGCATTGAATTATTTTGAGACAACTAGTGTCCATAGTCCGTTGTTTCTTCTAGGGATTTAACGATCTTTATTATTTTAGGGCACATTTTTGTGTCCAAGGCAGAGTGGTTTGTGTTGGTTGTGGTTTTTGTTTGTTTGCAATTATAGCAGCACTTCTTGGAGGGGTCCGACTTTACGGGGCAGGTGGTCATGTGGTGTGCTGTGGAGCCACAGTGGCCGCAGGGGTAGAAATCAGCCGTGCACTTGTTATTGGTGTGCCCGAATTGTAGGCATTTGTAGCACTGGACAAAACGGCTGAAGTCCGCTATGTGCACCCTCTGGTGCTCCACATTAGCGCGCTCCTCCTCAACCAACCTGCGCCGCACCGCCGGAGCCACCTCAAAGACCGCGTTGTATAACCGCTCATTCCTGTTCTTCATTAGGAAGCATAAACGTATGTCCTCAGCTGGGACTTGGTTCTGGTGGCATATAACGTCTACCAGATCCTCTCTTTTCACCTCCTTGCTTATGCCTCTGAAAATTATGAGGGGGCGCCGTAATTTGGCCTCTTCCGCAACAATACCTGGGACGTTTTGTACCTTTTTCATAGTCTCGTCTCTTTGTTGAACCGTTTCGAACTCGACCTTAAGCATGTTTTGCCGTAGAGATTGTACTTTAGTAGGCGCAAATGTGGTGTCTCTAAAGGTGACGTGCTTTCGCCACTCATCATACACAACCGGCTGCTTTTCGCCGGTTACGTCGCTTTTTATGATAATAGATGGGAGAGTGCGAGCAGGCTGACGCCTCGGCGCTGGGGTGGCGGCTGCCGCAGCAAACGACTTCGTCAAGGGAGGCGGTGCCGGTATGGATGCCGGTAAAGCCTTAAATTCCTCCCGAATACTCTCTCTGATGGTAGCTACTATGGTCTCTTTGTCTATGATGGGACTTGATTCTGATGACTCCAATGCAACGGGAGTAGAAACGCTCAACCTAGCAAGGGTCTGACTGGCCCTCTGAATTTCCTGCGCGGCGGCCGTGATCACTTTCTTATTGCCCGCAGTTACGCTTTTACCTTCGGAGACCGCTTTGTTGATAACGCCAGTAAGTTTCGTCACCGCCGCCACGAATGAATCCATGTCGGTGACATCCTCCGAGTAGGCCGGCAATTCAATGAAGCTGGACGCCGCGTTTTTCGATTTGGATTTTTTGGCAATAGTTTTCCATTGAGAGTTATTCGGGGAGGCAGAAGGCACTTCGGCTACTGATTGCTGAGAGATAGTGGGAGAGGCCTGAGCAGTCGAAACCGAAACCGAGTCCGATTCATACACCAGAGGCGGTGTCTGAGTGCCCGCTCTAGCCACCGCAGCGACTATGGCCTCTGGGGAACCCGGTGCTTGCACAGGATCTGGAGGGGGCTGATCGGTTGGAAAAGCGCGCGAATGTGTCGGCAATTGGCTGCCCACACGGGTGGGTGACCTTTGAATAACCATTTTAGCAACTAAAATTTCCTTCCCATGCGACCGAGTTCACCTAAGCAATGAAACCAGGGTGGGTGGGAGGGCGATTTTTTGTGATTTTGTATAGAAAAAGGTATTAAAAGACGTGGGAGTATGATATTAGACAAAAGACAAGGCGATCGGTAGCACCCTGATACGGGAAAGCGGAAAAATTTGGAAAAATGAGATATAAAAAATGAAAATTTCGTCTAAGTAAACGAAAGTAAGAAAATGCTGATTTATCTTTAAAAACGAGTGTTATCTAAAGCGGAGACGAAGGAAAGTAGTATATAATGAAGCAAAGAACACAAGGGCACACTGAAATATTATTCGGGAACAAAGATATGTAAATTTATATGGGATTTCAAGGGCTTAGGTAACCTCGGTTTGACCGTTAGAAACGCGAAAAATTTATATTTTAAAAACTACTGGGCCGATTTCCACAATTAATGTGTTGATCGACGCGGCAGGGCAATTAGTATTTGTTTTTAAAACAAAACTGGGCTATTGCTATAGAAAAAAAGTTGATTATGGACAAACAACGGATTTACAAAGAAAAAATATGCTGAAGGCTCTGTAACTAAGCGATTTTTTGTGATTTTGTATAGAAAAAGGTATTAAAAGACGTGGGAGTATGATATTAGACAAAAGACAAGGCGATCGGTAGCACCCTGATACGGGAAAGCGGAAAAATTTGGAAAAATGAGATATAAAAAAATGAAAATTTCGTCTAAGTAAACGAAAGTAAGAAAATGCTGATTTATCTTTAAAAACGAGTGTTATCTAAAGCGGAGACGAAGGAAAGTAGTATATAATGAAGCAAAGAACACAAGGGCACACTGAAATATTATTCGGGAACAAAGATATGTAAATTTATATGGGATTTCAAGGGCTTAGGTAACCTCGGTTTGACCGTTAGAAACGCGAAAAATTTATATTTTAAAAACTACTGGGCCGATTTCCACAATTAATGTGTTGATCGACGCGGCAGGGCAATTAGTATTTGTTTTTAAAACAAAACTGGGCTATTGCTATAGAAAAAAAGTTGATTATGGACAAACAACGGATTTACAAAGAAAAAATATGCTGAAGGCTCTGTAACTAAGCGATTTTTTGTGATTTTGTATAGAAAAAGGTATTAAAAGACGTGGGAGTATGATATTAGACAAAAGACAAGGCGATCGGTAGCACCCTGATACGGGAAAGCGGAAAAATTTGGAAAAATGAGATATAAAAAATGAAAATTTCGTCTAAGTAAACGAAAGTAAGAAAATGCTGATTTATCTTTAAAAACGAGTGTTATCTAAAGCGGAGACGAAGGAAAGTAGTATATAATGAAGCAAAGAACACAAGGGCACACTGAAATATTATTCGGGAACAAAGATATGTGGTTAGGTTAGGTTAGGTTAGGTTAGGTTAGGTTAGGTTAGGTTAGGTTAGGTTAGGTTAGGTTAGGTTAGGTTAGGTTAGGTTAGGTTAGGTTAGGTTAGGTTAGGTTAGGTTAGGTTAGGTTAGGTTAGGTTAGGTTAGGTTAGGTTAGGTTAGGTTAGGTTAGGTTAGGTTAGGTTAGGTTAGGTTAGGTTAGGTTAGGTTAGGTTAGGTTAGGTTAGGTTAGGTTAGGTTAGGTTAGGTTAGGTTAGGTTAGGTTAGGTTAGGTTAGGTTAGGTTAGGTTAGGTTAGGTTAGGTTAGGTTAGGTTAGGTTAGGTTAGGTTAGGTTAGGTTAGGTTAGGTTAGGTTAGGTTAGGTTAGGTTAGGTTAGGTTAGGTTAGGTTAGGTTAGGTTAGGTTAGGTTAGGTTAGGTTAGGTTAGGTTAGGTTAGGTTAGGTTAGGTTAGGTTAGGTTAGGTTAGGTTAGGTTAGGTTAGGTTAGGTTAGGTTAGGTTAGGTTAGGTTAGGTTAGGTTAGGTTAGGTTAGGTTAGGTTAGGTTAGGTTAGGTTAGGTTAGGTTAGGTTAGGTTAGGTTAGGTTAGGTTAGGTTAGGTTAGGTTAGGTTAGGTTAGGTTAGGTTAGGTTAGGTTAGGTTAGGTTAGGTTAGGTTAGGTTAGGTTAGGTTAGGTTAGGTTAGGTTAGGTTAGGTTAGGTTAGGTTAGGTTAGGTTAGGTTAGGTTAGGTTAGGTTAGGTTAGGTTAGGTTAGGTTAGGTTAGGTTAGGTTAGGTTAGGTTAGGTTAGGTTAGGTTAGGTTAGGTTAGGTTAGGTTAGGTTAGGTTAGGTTAGGTTAGGTTAGGTTAGGTTAGGTTAGGTTAGGTTAGGTTAGGTTAGGTTAGGTTAGGTTAGGTTAGGTTAGGTTAGGTTAGGTTAGGTTAGGTTAGGTTAGGTTAGGTTAGGTTAGGTTAGGTTAGGTTAGGTTAGGTTAGGTTAGGTTAGGTTAGGTTAGGTTAGGTTAGGTTAGGTTAGGTTAGGTTAGGTTAGGTTAGGTTAGGTTAGGTTAGGTTAGGTTAGGTTAGGTTAGGTTAGGTTAGGTTAGGTTAGGTTAGGTTAGGTTAGGTTAGGTTAGGTTAGGTTAGGTTAGGTTAGGTTAGGTTAGGTTAGGTTAGGTTAGGTTAGGTTAGGTTAGGTTAGGTTAGGTTAGGTTAGGTTAGGTTAGGTTAGGTTAGGTTAGGTTAGGTTAGGTTAGGTTAGGTTAGGTTAGGTTAGGTTAGGTTAGGTTAGGTTAGGTTAGGTTAGGTTAGGTTAGGTTAGGTTAGGTTAGGTTAGGTTAGGTTAGGTTAGGTTAGGTTAGGTTAGGTTAGGTTAGGTTAGGTTAGGTTAGGTTAGGTTAGGTTAGGTTAGGTTAGGTTAGGTTAGGTTAGGTTAGGTTAGGTTAGGTTAGGTTAGGTTAGGTTAGGTTAGGTTAGGTTAGGTTAGGTTAGGTTAGGTTAGGTTAGGTTAGGTTAGGTTAGGTTAGGTTAGGTTAGGTTAGGTTAGGTTAGGTTAGGTTAGGTTAGGTTAGGTTAGGTTAGGTTAGGTTAGGTTAGGTTAGGTTAGGTTAGGTTAGGTTAGGTTAGGTTAGGTTAGGTTAGGTTAGGTTAGGTTAGGTTAGGTTAGGTTAGGTTAGGTTAGGTTAGGTTAGGTTAGGTTAGGTTAGGTTAGGTTAGGTTAGGTTAGGTTAGGTTAGGTTAGGTTAGGTTAGGTTAGGTTAGGTTAGGTTAGGTTAGGTTAGGTTAGGTTAGGTTAGGTTAGGTTAGGTTAGGTTAGGTTAGGTTAGGTTAGGTTAGGTTAGGTTAGGTTAGGTTAGGTTAGGTTAGGTTAGGTTAGGTTAGGTTAGGTTAGGTTAGGTTAGGTTAGGTTAGGTTAGGTTAGGTTAGGTTAGGTTAGGTTAGGTTAGGTTAGGTTAGGTTAGGTTAGGTTAGGTTAGGTTAGGTTAGGTTAGGTTAGGTTAGGTTAGGTTAGGTTAGGTTAGGTTAGGTTAGGTTAGGTTAGGTTAGGTTAGGTTAGGTTAGGTTAGGTTAGGTTAGGTTAGGTTAGGTTAGGTTAGGTTAGGTTAGGTTAGGTTAGGTTAGGTTAGGTTAGGTTAGGTTAGGTTAGGTTAGGTTAGGTTAGGTTAGGTTAGGTTAGGTTAGGTTAGGTTAGGTTAGGTTAGGTTAGGTTAGGTTAGGTTAGGTTAGGTTAGGTTAGGTTAGGTTAGGTTAGGTTAGGTTAGGTTAGGTTAGGTTAGGTTAGGTTAGGTTAGGTTAGGTTAGGTTAGGTTAGGTTAGGTTAGGTTAGGTTAGGTTAGGTTAGGTTAGGTTAGGTTAGGTTAGGTTAGGTTAGGTTAGGTTAGGTTAGGTTAGGTTAGGTTAGGTTAGGTTAGGTTAGGTTAGGTTAGGTTAGGTTAGGTTAGGTTAGGTTAGGTTAGGTTAGGTTAGGTTAGGTTAGGTTAGGTTAGGTTAGGTTAGGTTAGGTTAGGTTAGGTTAGGTTAGGTTAGGTTAGGTTAGGTTAGGTTAGGTTAGGTTAGGTTAGGTTAGGTTAGGTTAGGTTAGGTTAGGTTAGGTTAGGTTAGGTTAGGTTAGGTTAGGTTAGGTTAGGTTAGGTTAGGTTAGGTTAGGTTAGGTTAGGTTAGGTTAGGTTAGGTTAGGTTAGGTTAGGTTAGGTTAGGTTAGGTTAGGTTAGGTTAGGTTAGGTTAGGTTAGGTTAGGTTAGGTTAGGTTAGGTTAGGTTAGGTTAGGTTAGGTTAGGTTAGGTTAGGTTAGGTTAGGTTAGGTTAGGTTAGGTTAGGTTAGGTTAGGTTAGGTTAGGTTAGGTTAGGTTAGGTTAGGTTAGGTTAGGTTAGGTTAGGTTAGGTTAGGTTAGGTTAGGTTAGGTTAGGTTAGGTTAGGTTAGGTTAGGTTAGGTTAGGTTAGGTTAGGTTAGGTTAGGTTAGGTTAGGTTAGGTTAGGTTAGGTTAGGTTAGGTTAGGTTAGGTTAGGTTAGGTTAGGTTAGGTTAGGTTAGGTTAGGTTAGGTTAGGTTAGGTTAGGTTAGGTTAGGTTAGGTTAGGTTAGGTTAGGTTAGGTTAGGTTAGGTTAGGTTAGGTTAGGTTAGGTTAGGTTAGGTTAGGTTAGGTTAGGTTAGGTTAGGTTAGGTTAGGTTAGGTTAGGTTAGGTTAGGTTAGGTTAGGTTAGGTTAGGTTAGGTTAGGTTAGGTTAGGTTAGGTTAGGTTAGGTTAGGTTAGGTTAGGTTAGGTTAGGTTAGGTTAGGTTAGGTTAGGTTAGGTTAGGTTAGGTTAGGTTAGGTTAGGTTAGGTTAGGTTAGGTTAGGTTAGGTTAGGTTAGGTTAGGTTAGGTTAGGTTAGGTTAGGTTAGGTTAGGTTAGGTTAGGTTAGGTTAGGTTAGGTTAGGTTAGGTTAGGTTAGGTTAGGTTAGGTTAGGTTAGGTTAGGTTAGGTTAGGTTAGGTTAGGTTAGGTTAGGTTAGGTTAGGTTAGGTTAGGTTAGGTTAGGTTAGGTTAGGTTAGGTTAGGTTAGGTTAGGTTAGGTTAGGTTAGGTTAGGTTAGGTTAGGTTAGGTTAGGTTAGGTTAGGTTAGGTTAGGTTAGGTTAGGTTAGGTTAGGTTAGGTTAGGTTAGGTTAGGTTAGGTTAGGTTAGGTTAGGTTAGGTTAGGTTAGGTTAGGTTAGGTTAGGTTAGGTTAGGTTAGGTTAGGTTAGGTTAGGTTAGGTTAGGTTAGGTTAGGTTAGGTTAGGTTAGGTTAGGTTAGGTTAGGTTAGGTTAGGTTAGGTTAGGTTAGGTTAGGTTAGGTTAGGTTAGGTTAGGTTAGGTTAGGTTAGGTTAGGTTAGGTTAGGTTAGGTTAGGTTAGGTTAGGTTAGGTTAGGTTAGGTTAGGTTAGGTTAGGTTAGGTTAGGTTAGGTTAGGTTAGGTTAGGTTAGGTTAGGTTAGGTTAGGTTAGGTTAGGTTAGGTTAGGTTAGGTTAGGTTAGGTTAGGTTAGGTTAGGTTAGGTTAGGTTAGGTTAGGTTAGGTTAGGTTAGGTTAGGTTAGGTTAGGTTAGGTTAGGTTAGGTTAGGTTAGGTTAGGTTAGGTTAGGTTAGGTTAGGTTAGGTTAGGTTAGGTTAGGTTAGGTTAGGTTAGGTTAGGTTAGGTTAGGTTAGGTTAGGTTAGGT
>OW971945.1:21052500-21054574 GCA_943193695.1 Acrobasis suavella | reverse complement strand
CTAACCTAACCTAACCCTACCTAACCTAACCTAACCTAACCTAACCTAACCTAACCTAACCTAACCTAACCTAACCTAACCTAACCTAACCTAACCTACCTAACCTAACCTAACCTAACCTAACCTAACCTAACCTAACCTAACCTAACCTAACCTAACCTAACCTAACCTAACCTAACCTAACCTAACCTAACCTAACCTAACCTAACCTAACCTAACCTAACCTAACCTAACCTAACCTAACCTAACCTAACCTAACCTAACCTAACCTAACCTACCTAACCTAACCTAACCTAACCTAACCTAACCTAACCTAACCTAACCTAACCTAACCTAACCTAACCTAACCTAACCTAACCTAACCTAACCTAACCTAACCTAACCTAACCTAACCTAACCTAACCTAACTAACCTAACCTAACCTAACCTAACCTAACCTAACCTAACCTAACCTAACCTAACCTAACCTAACCTAACCTAACCTAACCTACCTAACCTAACCTAACCTAACCTAACCTAACCTAACCTAACCTAACCTAACCTAACCTAACCTAACCTAACCTAACCTAACCTAACCTAACCTAACCTAACCTAACCTAACCTAACCTAACCTAACCTAACCTAACCTAACCTAACCTAACCTAACCTAACCTAACCTAACCTAACCTAACCTAACCTAACCTACCTAACCTAACCTAACCTAACCTAACCTAACCTAACCTAACCTAACCTAACCTAACCTAACCTAACCTAACCTAACCTAACCTAACCTAACCTAACCTAACCTAACCTAACCTAACCTAACCTAACCTAACCTAACCTAACCTAACCTAACCTAACCTAACCTAACCTAACCTAACCTAACCTAACCTAACCTAACCTAACCTAACCTAACCTAACCTAACCTAACCTAACCTAACCTAACCTAACCTAACCTAACCTAACCTAACCTAACCTAACCTAACCTAACCTAACCTAACCTAACCTAACCTAACCTAACCTAACCTAACCTAACCTAACCTAACCTAACCTAACCTAACCTAACCTAACCTAACCTAACCTAACCTAACCTAACCTAACCTAACCTAACCTAACCTAACCTAACCTAACCTAACCTAACCTAACCTAACCTAACCTAACCTAACCTAACCTAACCTAACCTAACCTAACCTAACCTAACCTAACCTAACCTAACCTAACCTAACCTAACCTAACCTAACCTAACCTAACCTAACCTAACCTAACCTAACCTAACCTAACCTAACCTAACCTAACCTAACCTAACCTAACCTAACCTAACCTAACCTAACCTAACCTAACCTAACCTAACTAACCTAACCTAACCTAACCTAACCTAACCTAACCTAACCTAACCTAACTAACCTAACCTAACCTAACCTAACCTAACCTAACCTAACCTAACCTAACCTAACCTAACCTAACCTAACCTAACCTAACCTAACCTAACCTAACCTAACCTAACCTAACCTAACCTAACCTAACCTAACCTAACCTAACCTAACCTAACCTAACCTAACCTAACCTAACCTAACCTAACCTAACCTAACCTAACCTAACCTAACCTAACCTAACCTAACCTAACCTAACCTAACCTAACCTAACCTAACCTAACCTAACCTAACCTAACCTAACCTAACCTAACCTAACCTAACCTAACCTAACCTAACCTAACCTAACCTAACCTAACCTAACCTAACCTAACCTAACCTAACCTAACCTAACCTAACCTAACCTAACCTAACCTAACCTAACCTAACCTACTACCTAACCTAACCTAACCTAACCTAACCTAACCTAACCTAACCTAACCTAACCTAACCTAACCTAACCTAACCTAACTAACCTAACCTAACCTAACCTAACCTAACCTAACCTAACTAACCTAACCTAACCTAACCTAACCTAACCTAACCTAACCTAACCTAACCTAACCTAACCTAACCTAACCTAACCTAACCTAACCTAACCTAACCTAACCTAACCTAACCTAACCTAACCTAACCTAACCTAACCTAACCTAACCTAACCTAACCTAACCTAACCTAACCTAACC